>JASANB010004542.1:0-28569 GCA_030248155.1 Sabatieria punctata | reverse complement strand
TTATAAGTGGAAAATTCCGCAAGCATTCAGCCAAAAACAGTTTTGAATATTTAGCGTATGTATTGGCTCTGGAAAATAGCAGCCTTTTCGAATGTCTTGCAACAATTGATTTCAAGTCGTTACCGAAATGTGGTCATTCTTTCATGTTTTTAGTGTAGGGGTGAGGGTACCAGAAATTTTCGGAGACAATCTGATTTGGCTTAACTAAGTTGTGCTTGCTAATATTTCTCACGGTGCATTAAGTTTTTAGAGGGCTGTAGGCGCTAGCCATAAATCCTTGACTTTTAGAGTTTCCACGGTTTTGTTAGACATCTGTTGTGTTGTATGCGAACGCTGTCTGCTGAAAAGTGCTTCCACTGTGAAGTTTACGGCGCATAATTTATCGCTACTAGACTTCTTCTAGAAATGAACATTCGACCAAATTTTTTCCAGGAAAGTGAATAAATAAATTTCTTGCCCAGTGAAAAACATACGTACTATACTGCAGTTGTTTGATGCTTGGAATTTATCCTCCAGCTTCAAGTATGTCCCAAAAACCTGAATCATAAAGTTGGATACCTAACTAAACCCGAGTATTGAAGAGCCAAATACGCTCTTCAGCGAAATTTGTGAATTTTTCTGAGATTACGCATTACGTACAGTATTTTAAATATACGCAAACTCATACACATTTGTAATAGGGAATGCGTATACGCATACGAATTTGAAATATCCTGGAAAGCGTTAGGAATCATAAAACCAGGCTAGAGTACTCACTCGGAACTTCGAGCAGGAATTTTTCCGGCGATTTTGGAAAAAAAACTGAAAAAACGAAAAAAAACTAAAAAACAGGCCGATTTTTTTCTGGAAGAAAATATCCATATCTGATCGTAAACTACTGTTTTGTAGTCCAGAGAGAATGCATTTTGAATAAAATGCGTTTATGAAGGCTAATTTCTTGAAACTATTTTCCGCCATGCATGGTTGGTCAGTGGCCAAACCAGGCAACTTGAAATTCTACGCCCTTGGCAAAATACTGGCTGCCTAGCTGGCAGACCCAATGCAATTTGTCGCCAAACGGTTTTGTTAAAAAACTAAGACAGGAGATCCGGCCGGGTGGTCCAATGCAATTAATTCAAGTAGATAGTAAACAAAATATGTCATAAAATTTCTTTGCAAATCTGGTGGTCAAGTCAGTCAATCAGTCTTAGCAAGAAGTCTTGGTCTTAGTTACTGTTGTTTGGTATTGGATTTTGAGAATGTGTATTTGTATGTGTAAGAATGTGTATTTGTATGTACACTTGTATACACAATCACTGGCAAATGTGTATGATAATACAGGATGATTCACCTATCCCGCCGGTTTCGCCAAGCTCCAGAACTTTTTTGTTTGTGGACCGAATCTGCTGATTTTTTAATATGATGTGTGGACACACGTCGACTTTTATTGTTTCGAATTTGAACAAATTACATGCATTGCATCACTAGTTATGGACTTCAACGTGATGGTCACTGTTTTCAATCACTTTCTGCAGTCTCTGGTGGTATTCCACCCTCCACGCTGGTTGGTGGACGCTATTCCGAGTTTTGTTGGACACACTGCCCCCTTCGATAAGCCATTCATGCCACCAGCGGATGCTGGTATCTCTTAGAGGCTCGCGTTCTATCCCAATTTGCAGGCGGAACATTCTCAGTGCTTTTGGTCCACTCGAATTGCACCGCGCATTTTGCACGTTCCTTCAACGAAAAAGCTATCACAACTAGACCTATTTCTTTTGGAAATTTTAAATTGTAGTCGTAGTTAGTAGTCTTTATAAATCGCCAAAAATAATTTGTAGTGTTAGTTAGTAGTCTCAAAAAATCTCGATTGTGTCTATGTAGTCGTAGTTAGTAGTCAATTTGTAGTCAGCAAAATTTTTTTTAAATAAAATGGCCAAAAATTCAGGTTTTTAAGGTAAAACAAGAAGTTTGAAAGTCTAAAATAGTAAAAAAGACAAAGGAGTGGTTAAATTTTTAAAGATAACATAGGTATATTTTGCTGATAGTTGTGATGCCAAAAATGCCTGTTATTTAATCTACAGAAGTTTTAAATTTAGGATTAGGTTCAGAATACACGGTTTTTTGTTTACAGCTTCAAAAGACGTATTTTCGTTAATGTTCTACCTACATACTATCAAGTTCTATATTTTTTACCATAAACAAACGAATATGTACAGTACATGTATGTACTTTGCATTTTTTACAAAGTTTGTTGAAATTGAATAAATATTTAAAAATTTTAAAAATTTAAAAATCAGAAAACTACTTTTGAATGGCAAAAAAAGTTGTGAACACCAGTGAAAAAGCTCAGTTAAGAAAAATTCACAGATAAAATGGCACAATTTCGGTTTCTAAATGGTTAATGTGTATGATATGACCAAATAAATTCCAGAATTTGCTGACTACTAATTCACAAATTCAAAAGGTATTTTGTAGGCTATTTGTAGTCACTAAATCTGATTTTTTATGACTAGTGACTTTACTACCCAAATATGTGTGCCTGCGCGCAGATCGTTATATCCATTCCAGCAGTATTAACAACATAGATATTTAGGTTAACATAACTCATCACCGACAACTGAGCAATGGGTCGGAACTGGAAACCAAAAGGTTACAGTCACTACCTCTGTTTGATCGCATAGAGCTGGTCTGTGTTGTTTGGTTCACAATCGAGTATGTGGCTCGAATGCTGTGTTCCAGCTCAAAATGTCTTGTCTTTTTTCAACTGATCAGTCTGATTGACCTAACTGCCATTGTACCCTTCTACATCGAACTCTTACTCCAAGCATTTGGGTTTGACCTTACTCGACTTGATGAATTCACAGGGATTCTCTTAGTTATGCGCATTCTGCGAGTGCTGCGTGTGGTGCGACTGTTCAAGCTGAGTCGGTACAGCAGTGGCTTGCGTGACTTTGCAAGAACAGTGGGCAACAGCGGACAACAACTAAGCATGTTGGCAATGGTGCTGGGCACTGGAGTCATGTTCTTCAGCACCATTATCTACTACCTGGAAATGGGACACGCCGATAGTGGCTTTTCCAGTATACCGGCTGCCTTCTGGTGGTCCATCGTTACTATGACTACCGTTGGTTACGGTGACATGGTGCCTGTCTCTGTTGGTCAGTTTCCGCCTCTCTTCAGTAAGACAGTAAGGCACTCAAGCGCAAACCAACACAAAACACAAACATTACAAAACAACAAAGCTTAAAGGACACAAGGCACACACAACAAAGCTACAGGAAGCAAGACAACGCAACAGGGTACAACAAGGGGTAAGGACAGACCAACAACAATAAACACAAAACAAAACGCAAAATATATGGATGTTCTATGGCATTGTTGTCTAAGATTATCATGCTTTGGCACTTGTTTGAAGCAGTTTTCAGCTGGAAAGCTGGTAGCGAGTGCAGCAATAGCTTGTGGTTTGCTGGTGCTGGCGCTCCCCATAACCATAATCGTTGACAACTATATGGAAGTGCAGGCGTCGACACAGCTGCAAATCGACAGCAAAAGCAACATGAAAACTGTTACTCAGTATGACACGGTCGTTGGCGTCTTACCCGTGACTCTTGATCAGAAACGTCACAGAAACTAATGATACTACTTTACTTGTGCCACCTGTAGGCTTTTAAACGGAAAATTCGGTAGTGTAAAATGTAAAGATTATGGTTCAACTAGGTACTAGAACGTTCTGTTATACTGTAGTTGTGTGAGTTTGTAAAACTGTGCGCCAACGAACGTGTGTTTTGTCTATCATTAAAGATGGTGTTGAGATATTGCATTATGCTGTCCTTTACTTGGTTTCTTCTTGGTAAGCACATGTCCACTGGTTTAGTAGAGCTTCATATAACGTACAATTCAGATTTAGAAAAACGCTAAGGTTAAAAATATTGAATGCTATCAATTTGATTATCAGATTTTTATAAGTATATAACAGCAGATCTTATTGCAGTGGCATCCGAAGAATCCTCTCACAATGAAAGTTTGCATACAAGTGAGCAAAAATTGTTCAACCATTTGATGAGAGATTATGAAAAAGCTGTTAGACCTGTTAGAAATCACGCAACTGCTGTTATAGTCAAAGTCGGACTCACTTTGCAAAGCGTTCAGGATTTGGTATGATTAATATATATAGTATCTTTCAATCACACAGAGCTAGAGTTGTTCAATCAATCGATTTCGAGTATTCTAGCTTTTTGTTTGAGGACATAAAGAAGCAGGTTCTGACCATAATTGGCTGGTTGGATTTGGTAATTTTTTATTTGCTGAAGTTTGCTAAATACAAAGTTTATTGCCCCCAAAGGAGTGGAACGCTGATGTCTTCCAGTGGGATCCTGAAAAATTCAATGGAATTGACTCTATAAGGATTCCAAGTGACAAGATTTGGTTGCCTGATATAATGCTTTACAACAGGTATACAGTAACAGCTTTACAACAACAACACAACAAAACACAACATTATTTTAACATGACGTGACATAACATTATCATAGAAAATCTTGGTGGTGAATTCCCGAAAAGATTGATGAATAAAGAAGAATCTTCTTTGAATGTTTCAGTGCTGGTGTTGAAAACAAAAGAAACCCTTCACGAGCAATGGTTTATTATGATGGCACAGTGTTCATGCCGGAAACACAGATTTTCAGAAGTGCTTGCGCAATCGATATCCGTTTCTTTCCTTTTGACATGCAAAGATGCCATCTGAAATTCGGATCCTGGACTTATCACGGTGATGCTGTTTAGTTTGCTTAGAACTTTAGCTAACCCTTTTAATGACCGAAAAAATGTCCGGACTGCAGAATTTCAGTCCTGTTTAGTAGGCATCGTATTTTAGATTTAGACTTGTAATTTTTATACTTTCAGGCTTTCAAGTGGATGTAACAAACCGCAGTTCCAACATAGACTTAACAAATTACATCAGTGGCGTATCCAGGGGGTGTAGGGTGTGTACACCCCCCTTTTTGCGGTGGAGGTAGGAAGAAAAAGTGTGTCAAAAATATAAGAAACTAATGAATTATGTACTAAAACTGTCTATTTTGTGCTCAGAATGCCTTCTAAATGCGTTTTTGAAGGCCAAATTTTCAAAATTCTCTCGCCCTGGTCGGGCAGAAGCCCAACCAGGCCATTATAAACTACTAAAACTTGTAATTTCTGTTAATTTTAAGCTCGGAATGCGTTTTAAACGCAATTTTAAGCTCGGAATGCGTTTTAAACGCGTTTTTGAAGGCTAATTTTGCTAAATTTTCTTACCCTGGTTGGGCAGCGGCCCAACCAGGCACTTTCAAAATTTTACACCCCCCTTTCCAAGATCCTGGATACGCCACTGAATTACATAGTTTCTAACAAATTCGACCTAATTAGCGTCCATCAGAAACGCAGGGTGATCAAGTACACTTGCTGTCCCGAGCCCTACCCTGACGTTTCCTACTTTCTGGCCTTGAAACGAAAGTCGAATTCTTCTCTATACTGCACTGTACTGCCTTTAACAGTGGTTTCGCTTTTAACTCTATTGGTCTTCTGTTTACCTCCTGAATCCGGTCAGAAAATGGTTCTTTCTGCCGGCGTTTTGCTGACTGTTTGTGTGTTGAAATTTGAAATCGGTCAAAGAATGCCAGACCAAACTTCCGAACAGAGTGCCTTTAATCGGTAGGCCTAAAAAGGTTCCACTTGCTCCAGTATATCGTTGCTTTCAGTGGAATATTTGAATACGGTTTTCATTTTGGCCTGTCTGTCGCTGCTTTTTTCTCTGTGCTGGTGAGTTTAGACTCATTTTCACCTTCATCACTGCCTTACAATTTATTTCGACCCAGCTTCTTTTATTTTATTCCAGAAGTGCAGAAAAAGCTCCCAGTTCAAGTTCTGAGTATCCTAGTCTGTTTTTTGCTTCATAAAATGCTTCCTAGAGGCTTGCTTGTGTCTGTTTTTTGTTCTACGTATAATGCGAAATTTAGTCTTTTCTGCAGTTTCTCTAACAGTTTTGAGACAATCTGGTTTATTTCAGATATCAGAGTTTTCCACTTTATATCCGACCCCATTTAAAATCCCCTGGGATATTAAATGGATCATTATTCCATTTAATATCCCATGGGATATTAATTGGGGATTGGTTATGTTTGTCAAAAAAATTAAAGTGACTTTTCCTAAAAATAGATATATTTTCCCACAATTTAGGGAAAATTCAGGTTAAAAATTAAACTATTACATCGAATATCATTAATTTGCTAGCTTTTACAGTTTATAGTGCTATCATAAAGGACTCAGATTCGTCAGAGCAACACATATTACAGTACTCCGATTGTTTTTTTAATGGAAAAGCAGATTTTCCGTTTAATATCCCATGGGATCTTAAATAGAAAACTCCGGCAATTAAATCAATTGTTTCAATAAAACTTGTACCCGGGGTACTACTGATTTTTCTTCAGAAATGAGAAGTTATCAACGAAAAACATGCCAATGATGCAGTACTTTCGGTCAGACAAGCAGTTTGCATGAACAGAAACTGTGGACATGCAGCCGTAAAAGTACAAGAAATAATTATTTTGCGAATTGACAGCAATTTCGGCTAAGAACTTACAAAATCATTGATATTGTAGCTTTTTTATGTCAAAGAGCAGATATTAGAGAGTGCCGTATTATTCGTATGAAGTAAGGGGTGTTGTCATATAGGGGTCCCAGAATTGCGGCAGAATTCTGGGGATTAGACCAGAATTGCAGTTGCCAACCAGAATTCTGGGCCAGAATTCTGGCCCAGAATTCTGGCCGCAATTCTGGCTGGGGGCACCAGAATTGCGGTCGGCGTCAGCTGTTGCCAGAGCGCGGCCAGAATTGCGGCGGCGCAGAGAGGGCACAAGTGCCGGTCAAGTGTCAGGCTATCTTAATGGTTCTTAGCACCTGACCGGAAGCATGCGGCAAACTGCAAAAGCGCCTTAGCATTAGCGATCAGAAAGCAGCCAAATGCATCGCAAAACAGCAGACCTTGCACCGAGTCACAGATCTGTTTTCTCGCACCGTTCGATCAGGGAATAATGTCCAATGACTGGCTGTTTATTCCATCTTGAAGAACGCCGGAAAAAAACATGTGCCTGAGCGTAAAGTGTATTCCCCTATGTCGGCTTTGTTGTTTTATCCTTCTGGCACTACTCCGGAAAAGGATCGTGTTTTGCCACCGCTGGATCTCAGTTTCCTACCCCAGTTACATCAAAGCGGTCTTTACATGAGCGATTTTCGGAGTTTAGCTCAGCTCAGCTGTATTTCTGACCCGGAGTGACTGTGCATACCGACGTACAGGTCGACTTTGAATGACTCGGCACACTCGCAAAAACAAAATGAGCATAAACCGCTGGGGCTTTGCTTTAATGGTTGAATGGCTTTGTTAACGTAGCGCTCTGTTAATCGGACTCCAGATGGTGCTCTGGTGTTTTGGTTTGTTATTTGATGCCACTGGAACAGACAGGTGCTGCTCACCAGAGTCTCTAATCCATCACGTCTTCGAGGCGGTTAACCTGACGGCTTCCAGGTCAACACATGTCAGATTTTGATTGATCAGCTCTGGCCAGAGTAAACCAGAATTCTGGGTCACGTGACCAGAATTACGGTTAGCCTCTGCCAGAATTCTGGGCCAGAATTCTGGCCCCTCCTGACCAGAATTCTCCTTCGCAATTCTGGGACCTATATGACAACACCCCTAAAAAAAGTACGTACCTATCATAACTGGATTAAATTTATTTTTGAAAACGCTATAGTAGTAGCGTAGCGTGTCTTTTTTATAAAAGAAGATATCCTATTTTCAGGTGCTCAACTTCTTCCACGGCAGTTCTCGTTACTGTCCGCTGCCTGCCTGTCTACGCGGGATCCTAGTTTGTCTGGCCCAATGCTTGTGCATCAGGCAAGGTAGCCAGCAAACACCTAAATCTGACGCTGCCGAAACCGAAATCGAGTCCTTCTTTCGGAGTATAGTCAAATCGGAATTCGAAAGTGAAGTTCAAGCATTTGCCAAGGCTCAAGTTGAACGGTTGGAACGGAAGAACCAATCGACCAATGAATGGCGAGCGCTGGCTCACGTGATTGACCGACTATTGTTTTGGTGTTTTCTTGTGACTACGGTAACTGTAATTACCGTATTCGCTGTGCAAATGGGGTTCAGTCATAGTGATTTGGATCCGGAAACTGATTTGTTTGATACATAGATACTGTATTTAGGACTATTTGCAAGGTAGTGCTTTGACGACTTTCAAATTCTAATGTTTTCTGGGTAAATTTAAGCTGTACCTTTCCGTATTGCTCAATTTGCTGTAAATTTGTGCTCCGATCAGCAGTAGTCATTGCAATATTTTCAGCTGCCACCGAAAATATGTTTTTTGCTCATTCCCAGACATTATCGGCTGGTTTGACATGTTTGACTAGCTCAGCTACGAATGCAGCTGATTCCACTGACTGCTGCTTTAAAAGCAGACACCAATAGAGCATCTTCACTTGTACCCGTGAGCCTGTCTGCCGAAAACATGCTGAAACTGATTCTGTGTGTGGTCCTTGTGAGTCTGGTGCAGGCCAGATGGGACCAAAGTTGCGGCGGGTGTGCTGAGGAGAAGGACCATGCCAAGTGTTGTGATATAATGTGCAACCATGAGCTCAAATTCAACCCTCCTCCCAACTGCTTGGACAACTGCAACAAGGGACTCTCCTGTGGTCTGTTTTTGTTCCAGTTCTTCCACCAAAATCAGAAAAAACGACCAAACTGCTGATTTTGCCTTTTACATAAATGCTAACCAAAACGCAGTTATATGGAAAGAAATGAGGTGCATTTAATAATAATAATTAATTATAAAAATAACATTTAGACGGCAAGAACCCCGAAGACTACAAAGGTTGCCACGACAAGTTTCCTAGTTGCCAGAAGCTGAAAAAGTACTGCAGAGATGGCAAAAACGCGTTCGCCGGAGACAGCTGTCCCGTCACCTGCAAACAATGCGGTAGACAATAATTGGTTGACGACTTGCGGTTGCCGAACTCAAAGGTTTTCAGATCCAAACAAGAAGTACGAGGGTTGCGTTGATATGCTCAAGTCGTGTCCGGACCACGCCCGATTCTGCCGATTTCCATGGATCAAGGAGGCTTGCAAGAAGAGTTGCAAACACGAAATTTGTTAGAACACATAACTGTGGACTTATAGAATAAATTTCCTTTCTTGCAAACTACAGGGTGCGTAAAAAAAAACAACCCAGCCATACATGTAACAGGTCATCCGCCGAGGGGGGAGGGTGGTTGGGGGGGTCTGTCGCCGGCCGGGGGGGGGGGGTCTGAGCCAAAATTTTGGGGGAGGGGGGTGGGCACTAAAAACGCTCAAAAATCGAGAAAAATCGCAATTTTTGGCCTAAAAATCGCCAAAAATCGCTAATTTGGGCTGAAATACAGCTAAAAAGTGCTGTTTTGCAGGCGATTTTGGCAATTTTTGTGTGTGAAAGTGTAAAAAATTGCAAAAATTTGCTCGAAAATTTACTTGCCAGAAAAATCGGAGGGGGGGTCGGTGAAATCGTCTCGGGGGGGGGGGGGGGGGTGGCCCCATCCGGGGGGGGGCAGGCCTAAGTCGGGGGGGGGCAGACCTCCCCCAGCCCCCCCTGTTACATGTATGAACCCAGCAGATTTTTTGCTGTAGCAACCGCAAATCTCAACCGATTTGAATGAATCCTGCTTTAAATGAAAGATAAATAAATTCTTGAACGATTGGTGTAGCATTTATTAAGATGCGTTGCTTAGTTCCTGAGATAATTGCTTTAAAAATCAAAACAGAGATTTTGGCAGTGACAAAAATTTAGCCAGATCCGTGAGATGACACGACCATACTTGCCGTCCCTAAGCTGGCTTTCTCGCGAAATGCATGTTAAATTTGTTATTAAATTGCTGTTTACTTCGGGATTTTGGCCAAATCAATTTAAGAGCCAGTCTCTGAACCGATCGAGTCTGTGTATTCAGACCTCAAAAATGAAACTTTGGCATGGAGCGCTCAAAGTTGGAGGACTAATACGTCTTGATAGGTTATGTAACCACCGCAACGAATTTCCAGATTCGACGCTCCACGCTCGAGATATGGCCTTCTAAAAATCGGCCCGCTTAACTATGGGACCAAAATTTCGAAATCGAATTTCTTACTTGCTAATCGGAATTCAGACCTAACAAACGGGGTTTTTGCGTAACTTTTTGAGTAGTTTAAGAATCTTTTACTAAATTTCATTTTTGGAAAAAAATTTTTTTTCGTCCCCATATCGGGGGGCATAACTCGTCTGGAACCCCCCTATAACGTGGGCACATATATGCCTACTTCATTTGTATATGTATATGTATATGTATATATACAAATGCACATTAGTTTGTATATGTATATGTATATATACATATACAAACAAAATTTCAATATTGCATATTTTTTTGTATATTTGTATATTAAGAATATTATAAATTTTCTGCTGGAAACCATGAATTCGACAAACCAGGTGGGTTAGGGGTACCATGACGGGTGTCATTGTCATATGGTAGGGCGTTGTAGGGCTAGCCAACATGAAATATTCTCAAATTGCATGAGTGTATTCCGATTTCAGGCAGTTCTCCCAACCGGTGCGAACTCTATTAAGTGATACTGCCCTCAGTCTAAGATTTTTACCAGCTAAAATTTATGTTGTTGCTAAAACTCAGGCTTTTTAGGATCTCTAATATCAAGAAATTTTTTGTGCGATGTGGGTAAGTCACCGGTCTTCGAAAATCTTTAAGTAATACAAATACTAGCAACAAATTCAAACTTACGCTTTAGGTACACCCCTTAGTTTTAGGTTAACAGGTATGTTAAGGCTTAGGTTCTGGCTTAAGCTCGTACATAGGTATAGTTTTAAGCAGAAATAGCCCCTGAAATCGTTATTACGCATCATAGGAAGAATGGATGAACGGGTTTATCTGAAAAAAATAATAACACGTTTAAAACTGGGATGAAACGAAAAAGGAAACGTGCGGGATTCGATTATCAATTTCGTCGTTGAGCATGCCTACTATTCCATTTTTTCGTTTCAAACAGAAAAACTCACTGCGAAATACTTCTAAAACGAATATGAATAATATTTGGTCTTAATGCAGATGAGGCTAAACCGCAAATTTAACAAATTCTTCTGGAAAAGTTGAAGACATAGGCTCAAAATACAAAAAAACACCCAAAGAAGCTGTAAAAATATCTCAATTACCATACAAAAGTGGCCAAAATGTGCTAAACTACTTACTGCAAAAATATACAAATGAAAATATACAAACCGTTTGTATATCAAGTCTGTTTGTATATGTATATTGAATATTGCATCAACAGTCCGTTTGTATATGTATATGTATATGTATATCCAAAACATTTGTATATATATACAAATTTGTATATGTATATTTGAATATACAAACCCACACTACCCCCCTAGACCGTTCTTTTTATTTCAGATTATTGTAGCGCTATATCTTAGCTACACGCCGGTGTAAAACATTACGGGCTACCGGACGGCAAACACTGAAATATTTGCGTTCAAAGATTAAAAATGCCACATTTTGCATGTTTCACTGTGCCCAAAAATTTTCAACTCCATGTTCCAGCTTACTAATTGGAGTTGAATGCTAAAAATTGATGTCTAAGCTGTACTTTTAGAGTAGTTTAAGAAACTTTCATTGAATTTCATTTTTGGAAAAATAATTTTTTTCGTCCCTCTATCGGGGGGCATAATTCGTCTGGAACCCCCTAGACCGTTCTTTTTATTTCAGATTATTGTAGCGCTTTATCTTCGCTACACGCCGGTGTAAAACAATGTGGGCTGCCGGACGGCAAACACTGAAATATTTGCGTTCAAAGATTAAAAATGCCACATTTTGCAAAAAATATTTTTCCCAAAAATGAAATTCAATGAAAGTTTCTTAAACTACTCTAAAAGTACAGCTTAGAGACATCAATTTTTAGCATTCAACTCCAATTAGTAAGCTGGGACATGGAGTTGAAAATTTTTGGGCACAGTGAAACATGCAAAATGTGGCATTTTTAATATTTGAACGCAACTATTTCAGTGTTTGCCGTCCGGTAGCTCGTAATGTTTTACACCGGCGTGTAGCTAAGATATAGCGCTACAATAATCTGAAATAAAAAGAACGGTCTAGGGGGTTCCAGACGAGTTATGCCCCCCGATTGGGGGGGGAATTTTTTTTCCAAAAATGAAATTTAGTAAAAGATTCTTAAACTACTCAAAAAGTTACGCAAAAACTCCGTTTGTTCGGTCTGAATTCCGATCAGGAAGTCAGAAATTCGATATCGAAATTTTGGTCCCATAGTTAAGTGGGCCGATTTTTAGAAGGCCATATCTCGAGCGTGGAGCGTCGAATCTGGAAATTCTTTGCAGGTCATTGATAACTTGTCAATGTGTTTTAGTGTTCCAACTTTCAGCCCTCTACGCCCAACTTTCAATTTTGGGGTCTGAATAGGGCAAAGGGCAAATACTCGATCGGTTCAGAGACTGACTCTTAATTTTGTTATTTAATTTTAATTTGATCGAAAACACTATATTATAGCAGATTCTGCAAATTTCAGCTTATTTCATGAAGATCTGCTGAAATGACAGAAAAACTTAAAGTTTTCATTTTAAGTTACTATCCCGGTTTTGAGATTTCCCAGTTTCACATAGTCCTCAATTTCTCAGGATTGGGTCGAGTTCGGTGCCTACGTCAGACTTCTGGGAATTTTGGCACACATGTTCGAAATTTCGGCTTACTTGGCCGGCCGAGCTTTGCGCAAAATGGTAGCAAAACGAATAGTTGTGATGTTTTTGGGACTGTCTGTGTTTTCCCTGTGAATCTGCTCCTATACGTTATTACTATCAGAGTGGGGCTGTATGTAATTTCATTCTGTGTAAAGAGCAAACAAAAGACGTTGCAGCTGTGGTGGGCAACCAAAACTACCTGGTAATTGGCGTTGAATCTGCTAATTTCGCTCACCATAACTGCACAGGTGCACCACCAGTCTTCAATACACAGTTGACAACAACACTGGTCAGGTGTTTTCAGTGTTTGTCAGCGATCAACGGATGCGGGTAAACTCTACTGATTCCTTGGCAACTGATATTGTGCTAAATAACCGAATACCATGCAATACAACTAAACTTTCTGATTCTTAGTTAAAAGATGTGTGTACAGCAAAACTTCAGAGTCTGATATTCACCATTACCAGTGTGCTGTGTCTCAGTGTCGTTGGTGACCTAGTAGAATAGAAATATTCTACTGTTAAAAATATTGAAATATTGAATGCTATCAGTTCGATTATTATCAGATTTTTTATAAGTAGACAGCAGATGTTATTGCAGTGGCATCCGAAGAATCCTCTCACAATGAAAGTTTGCATATAAGTGAGCAAAAATTGTTCAACCATTTGATGAGGAAATTCGGAAAGTATTTATTAGACCTGTCAGAAATCACGCAACTACTGTTGCAGTCAAAATCGGACTCACTTTGTAAAGCGTTCATGATTTGGTTTGACTAATATAAATGTATGTTTTAATGATACAGAGCAATAGTCAAATCGGAATTCGAAAGTGAAGTTCCGTGATTTGCTAAGGCTCAAGTTGAACAGCTGCAACGCAAGAACAAATCAGAGAGGTCGGCCAATGAATGGCGAGCGCTGGCTAACGTGACTGACCGACTATTGTTTTGGTGTTTTCTTGTGACTACGGTAACTGTAATTTGCGTATTCGCTGTACAAATACCTACGGTTCAGTCAGTCATAGTGATTTGGATCCGGAAACCAGTGTTGTTTCAATACCAAAATTTCCGTTTGACTATGACTATGACTACCGCCTGTTTGAGTACAATACCAGAGTAGTCGAATTTGACTATATCGTAGTCAAACCATTTGACTACTGCCACCACTGGTTTGACTACTTTGACTACTTTTTGAAACGAAGCCAAATAGACATTTTCAGCGATTTGTTAGGTTCAGTTGTTGTTGTTGTTGTTGTTGTTGTAACGTTTTGTCCTTTCAAACTAGGAGTAGCCAACTGTGATATATTGTTGGTTTCCTCTGCGGTCTCGGTAGTAGCTGTTGCTTTCTGTGGCAGCCGATCAACAACAACTTTTACCTCCAACCAACAATTAATTAAATAGACAGGAGAATAATGACACGACCGCTCGCCAGGTAGCCAGACGGAGAGAGTGAAGAATGTTCTAGAGAACAAAGGGCGAGCGGGCTACTAATCACATAGCGCTACTACTACAGTGTTTGGCGCGTACACGGTTACGGTAGGCGTTCCCGGTAATACATACAACAAGTGGTGTGTATTTGCTAGCTGGCGCAACTACACACCCAACGCCAAACATATCAAACTGCTATAGAGCAGGAAGAGACACAAGGTCCGGCAGCCTCCTTAACAACAACCCTCCCCTTTTGCTGTCGGTGTGTGCAAGACAGCTAAGGTTTGGTACCCATTTATCTACTTGCCATTGCTGACTTTCGACAGCCTGGGTTGGGCTTTGTGTCGACTACTTCCCATCGCCTCGACAGGTTTCGAACCCACAAACACACCGCTTCCACGGGTGCCGGGGCCGCCGTGACACACGGGATAGCGTAAACTACCCATGGCCAAGACGCGACCAGAAACGTCAGAATGGTTCAGTCACCTGAAACGGCTGTGATTGCATCCATAAATACTTTACTTCGAAATTAATTGTATAATTAGCTGCAAAAATGAGCACATGAGTGCATAATTGTTTTTTCTGTCGAATTTTCGATACAAAAGAAAAAGAAAAAGCAGCTGCTCAAAAAAATCTGCTGCAGAAAAACAGCCGCAAAATTGGAACAAAACGCCTTTTGCATGTGAAACCATGAGAATTCTTGAGTTCTCTCATCTCATGTTCTTCTTTGCTGCGCAAAACGTTTTTATAAAGGTATTTTACTGTTCGTACAGTATGTCATGTTTTTAACCTCCCTCACCGAAAATCTTGCATCAACCAGAGATTCACCGACTGACACCTGTCATTGCTTCAAAATTTTTTTAAAAGAGGTTGTTTGGTTTTGTTGTTTGTAAATTTGTGCTCCGATCAGCAGTAGTCATTACAATATTTTCAGCTGCCACCGAAAATATGTTTTTTGCTCATTCCCAGACATTATCGGCTGGTTTGACATGTTTGACTAGCTCAGCTACGAATGCAGCTGATTCCACTGACTGCTGCTTTAAAAGCAGACACCAATAGAGCATCTTCACTTGTACCCGTGAGCCTGTCTGCCGAAAACATGCTGAAACTGATTCTGTGTGTGGTCCTTGTGAGTCTGGTGCAGGCCAGATGGGACCAAAGTTGCGGCGGGTGTGCTGAGGAGAAGGACCATGCCAAGTGTTGTGATATAATGTGCAACCATGAGCTCAAATTCAACCCTCCTCCCAACTGCTTGGACAACTGCAACAAGGGACTCTCCTGTGGTCTGTTTTTGTTCCAGTTCTTCCACCAAAATCAGAAAAAACGACCAAACTGCTGATTTTGCCTTTTACATAAATGCTAACCAAAACGCAGTTATATGGAAAGAAATGAGGTGCATTTAATAATAATAATTAATTATAAAAATAACATTTAGACGGCAAGAACCCCGAAGACTACAAAGGTTGCCACGACAAGTTTCCTAGTTGCCAGAAGCTGAAAAAGTACTGCAGAGATGGCAAAAACGCGTTCGCCGGAGACAGCTGTCCCGTCACCTGCAAACAATGCGGTAGACAATAATTGGTTGACGACTTGCGGTTGCCGAACTCAAAGGTTTTCAGATCCAAACAAGAAGTACGAGGGTTGCGTTGATATGCTCAAGTCGTGTCCGGACCACGCCCGATTCTGCCGATTTCCATGGATCAAGGAGGCTTGCAAGAAGAGTTGCAAACACGAAATTTGTTAGAACACATAACTGTGGACTTATAGAATAAATTTCCTTTCTTGCAAACTACAGGGTGCGTCAAAAAAACAACCCAGCAGATTTTTTGCTGTAGCAACCGCAAATCTCAACCGATTTGAATGAATCCTGCTTTAAATGAAAGATAAATAAATTCTTGAACGATTGGTGTAGCATTTATTAAGATGCGTTGCTTAGTTCCTGAGATAATTGCTTTAAAAATCAAAACAGAGATTTTGGCAGTGAACAACAGAGATTAAAACAATCCAGCAGATTTTTTACTGTAGCAGCCGCAAATCTCAACCCATTTCAGTGAGTCCTATTTTATATGAAAGATAAATTAATTCTTGAAAGATTGGTGAAGCTTTTATTAAGATACGATGCTTAGTTCCTGAGATATTTGCACTCAAAGTCAAAACAGATTTTGGCAATGAACAAGAGCGATTTTTATTATTCTGTTGCACTTCATAATAAAACCGATTCCTACTGCTCAGGGCTAACGTAACGTACAGTGGATCAGGTATACCTGTACCTGTACCTGATTATCAGGTAGATTTGCAATACCCACCTGATACCTACCTGATACCTGATCGGGTACTTTCGAACTATACCTACCTGATTTTGGGTATTTTTGGGCTGAAACAGGTACAGGTATCAGGTACAAACAGAAGGCAACAAATGCTAGTTTACGACCGATTTGTTCATTAAGAAAGCACATAGGAAGGCTAATTTTTCAAAATTTTCTCGCCCTGCTAGGGCCATTGCCCAACCAAGGCCACTTCAGACTACAATACCTCCTAATTTCTGCTAATACTATACTCAGAATACTTTCAAAAGCGTTTTTCAAGCCATTTTTGCCAAATTTTTCTCGCCCTAATTGAGCCATGGCCCAACGCCCAACCAGAGATCTAAAAATTTTATACTTCCTTTTGAAAAATTCTGAGTAAGCCAATGAATCAAGGCGAAGACAAATACTGTAGGGACACACTCTATGAAGATAATCCACCAGATGGATGTGCAAAGCGATTCCACACCCCTGTGCTATTTTTAGAGTGGGTTTTTAGCACTTTGTGCAGTTCTATAACTAAAAAATCATAAAATGACTGGACTAATCTGATTTTAGCTGACTTTTTAGACTGAATTGGTAGTCGGGGCGATTTTTCGGCTAAAATCCTGATTTTAACTTTTTATGGGCAAATACCTGATACCCAATACCTGATACCTGATTGGGTATTTTTGAAATACCTGTACCTCATACCTGATATTAGGTACTTTTCCAATACCTGCCCACAATAACGTAACGAGGTTTTTCTGGTGCCACACATGCTTGGTTACTTCATTTGTAAAAGTCTTGTTGCCCCTCAGCAGTAGGAATAATGCTATAATGAATAATAATGCCCCTCGTTTTGTTGTGAAGTGCAACGGAATCGCTCTTGTTCACTGCCAAAATCTCTGTTTTGAGTTTGAAGGAAAATATCTCAGGAACTAAGCACCGTATCTTAATAGGGCCTTCACCAGTCTTTCAAGAATTTATTCGTCTTTCATTTAAAGCAGGATTCATTCAAATCGGTTGAGATTTGCGGTTGCTACAGCAAAAACTCTGCTGGGTTGTTTTTTTTTACACACCCTGTATATTATTCACGCTGTACCCCTCTCAAAGTTGGGTCGGCAGCCCCTTTTCGGGCCATTTTTCGACTTTTACTCAAACCATCGCCATTCAGTATTCACTTGTTTCCTTAACTTACAGTTTCTTCTCACACACTGTTTTGTAGCTGTTTCAATGGGCTTTCATTCTCCGATACTCGCGTTTCCAGATCCACCCGGTTAGCGAGACATTCTCCAAAAACTACGTCAATAAATTTGGTCGAAATATTAAAACAACATGCACACGTCTTCAGAGTTTTACTCTCAAAATTTTGGCTACATCGTAACGTTAACCGCTAGTTAAGATGGACTTCCATGTATCAGCCGATATTTTCTATGACGTGTGATGATGGACATGTTGAAGTACATAACTAGGGGCGGAACTTGGCCAAAATTGTGAGGGTACAAATTCTGAGGACCTGTGCATGTTGTATTAAAATTTCGACCAAATTGATTGACGAACGCAAAAGTTACAGCAAAACGAAATCTAGGATAGATAAATGGGCCACCCTATAGTATAATCTTGCTTTCCGTTTAAATAGCATCTGTCTGTGTTCAGTAAATCTAAAGTCTGTCTCGATCTCGAAATTATTGGCGCGATACGGTTTTTTATTTTTATCAAAAGCTCTCTTCTAAACCCCCTTACATTTTTATATGGACTTGTAGCCAACGATTCCCTCTACATTATACAACTATTTATTCTTGTCCTAATTTGCATATTAACTATTAAAAACGGCCAAAAACTAAAATTTGTCCGAGTTGACCCCTCAACGTGCTTGAAATTTGACGATCATACCAGATTCGGATTCCTCAGAGTCTTGTCGTCTCGAATCATGCCATGGGTGCACGACGATTTTGAAGCAAGTTACGAGCGATTTCCCGAGGGGTACTCAAAAATTTTTTGCCCTCCCATAGTGAAACCTACCTAGGGGTGCACTTGCTCGTATGTTACCTGACAGGTTTCCAGAAACTCCAGAAACAACTTTTTCTAGTCAATTCGGACCCGAAAAATTCAATGGTACCGTCTGTTTCGGCATCCGACTCTTGTGGAGGGTGCTAGAGCCCCCTAAAGGTCTAAATGGTTCAGTTTAGTTGCTTCAAATGGCGATTCAGTTGAACTGCTATATAGCTTATAGGGGTAACTTTTTGCGCAAAATCCACAGAAATCAACCCCGAAAAGCCATTTCTCACTCCTGGGGCCAATTTCTCTCACCTCACTTGTAATTGACTTGTACTTGACAAAACAAGCAAACTTGATAAATTTTATCAATTTTCGCTTTCTCACCTCTGAAAATTGTCAAGTCAAGTACAAGTCAATTACAAGTCAAGTCGCCAATTTACAAGTGAATGTCAAGTGAATGTCAAGTAAATGTCAAATAAATGTCAAGTAAATGTCAAATAAATGTCAAGTAAATGTCAAATAAATGTCAAATAAATGTCAAGTAAATGTCAAGTGTTCAATTTCTCACCTATCAAATTTCTCCACTTGACTTGTAAAATTTTATCAGTCTCTTGCGACCGACAAATGGTTGTCAAGTGAGAACGAAACCGAAAACTAACGGATAAAAAGCAAACAAAATGCATCGAAATGAAAAGTAAACGTGCCGATAACAAGTACCGACGGAAAACAATCGTATTTAACGCAGTTAGCATCACTAGCCATAAAATAGGTCCGGAGGGGTCGGGGTGAAAATTTTGGAAGAATCAACCAATTTACTTGGGTTAGTCAGAGTCAACGTCAACTTTTTGGAGTCTGGGGGTCTATCCAGTAGTACCAGAAAGAAGTCAGTTTAAGGCACGCACATGTATGTAACATAGGTTACTTTGGTGGGTAGGTGGCCCGCCACGGGCTAAAGATGGATAAATGACCCAGAACCGCAAAGCCCCTAAGGCTAGCCGCGACCTCAAAGTATACTGAAGGCAAACAAATTTCGAGGACAAATTTAAGCGTTAAACTGTTCAACATATGTGATGCCGATTTGTAAATGTTTCCTTTTAACAGAGTAAACGTAGCAATTCTACTTGTTGTGTCTCACCCAGTCAGCCCTCCGTACTCCAGTAAGCTTCGTCCATATTGTTTCCGTGAGTAGTCAGACGGAATCAGCTGTAAAATGGCCATTCAGCCGCCGAAGGCATTGTCAAGTAAATGTCAAGTGTTTATCAAGTTGTTGTCAAGTACAAGTAAATGTCAAGTAAACGCTTGTGAGGTGAGAAATTGACTTTTACTTGACTTGTAATTGACTTGTACTTGTACTTGACTTGTACTTGACATTTTACTTGTAAGGTGAGAAATTGGCCCCTGGCCATGTTTTGGGTAGTGTCAGGGGCACACTGAAGCGCCAATTGTGCGCTCCAAAGCACCCTTTGTTTAAATTGCTCAGTACTAAATTTGCAGGTGCAAAATGGCATTTCCGATCAGTTAAACGTTTTAGAACCACTGTTTCTTATCAATGTTGGTTCAAGGAATTCGATTGTGACATTTGTTTTAGCCGTCGGCTGCTCGCGAAATGCAATTTTGAGGGGAGTTGAGGCACGTTTAGAGGGGGTCAACTCGGACAATTTTTAGTTTTTCGCCGTTTTCAAAGTTAATATGCAAATTAGGACAAGAATAAATAGTTGCATATTATAGAGGGAATCGTTGGCTGCAAGTCCATATAAAAATATAAGGGGGTCTAGAGGAGAGTTTTTGAGAAAAAAAATAAAAAACCGTAGCGCGCCAATAATTTTGAGATAGACTTTAGTCTGTTCCACTGAGTATGCTGTCTCTTATTAGCTGAAGTTACAAACACACCCTAATAGCTAAAGTACACTAAACTGCAGTTCTTTGGGCGACTTTTTGTGATAACGTATTGAAGCTGTGCGATTGAAAAGCAGTGGACACTATGCAAAACACGTCATTATGCGTCAGCTAATCTCTACTATCAAACGCAGACTGACCTGACTGTACGGGATAGTGTAAACACAACTCTTATCGGTACACACAGCTATAGCTGCCTTAGTATCGTGCGTCCGGGCTGTTTGACCCACGCAAAATGGGAGTACAACTGGATTTTAGTCATTTTCTGGCCTTTCCTGGCGTTCTCAAGCCCATTCAAGCGGTATGCTAATTTTCATCAGACAGTGGCGTACCTACCCAGTATTTTGCAAAAAAGGAGGGGCAAGGTGAAAAGAATGGCCGTAAAATTGGCTGCCAGAAAAATGGAGGTGGTCTTCGGGCATTGGGGCTGGTGGGTAGATGAGCTGTGCTCACTGTTGAATGGAAACAGGCATTTCAGTTCAACTGTATAATAATCTGGATCTGCACTGCCAGCTGTGGCGGCAAGGGCTCAGGCAATTGGTTCATTCTCCTGGTCTCAATTACCTGCTTCATGGTTCTTCTGGCCTTCAGCACGCTCGTGGCTGTGGGATTCTACGAAAACGACAGAGAAAAACTAACCAGATTTGTGAGTTGCTTAATTTTTTCTACCCTATTATAGTGCAAACTGCTGTCGGAAAGCGAGGAAACGGCGGTGCGTGTTTTAGGAGATTTATTACGCGCTACTATACGCACTAGGATTTGGAATTTCTCTCATTATCGCTATGGCCGCTGCTATAAACACTGCAGATTGCGGCGGAGCTTACACTGGCGCCACGGTAGGCACTTACTTTAAGTACAGGGTGTCTCAAAAAAAATGATCACATTTCTTTTTACTGCCATTTCCGCAAATTTTGACCAAATAGGCTGAAATTTGGACTATAGGTGCCACAATTCGGGGAATTTTATGTGTTAAAGTTTGGTGCACTAGGCTTGACTCATTCCCGAGAAACTTCAAAAAACGTGAAATTTGGAAATTTCAATAGTGAAAGCCGGTCACGAAAAATGTAAACATTTCCTTTTCCTGTATCTTTTCTAATTTTTGTCGGAATTGGATGAAATTTGGAGTGTAAACGCAGAAGTTCAGGGTAATTCGTGTGTAAAAAGTTGACGCATGAACTCCAACGCTATCGTTAGAGTTTAGGCGATAATGTAATGTAACGTTTTTTCGGTGACCAGCTTTCGCTATTGAAATTACCAAATTTCACTTTTTTTGAAATTTCTCGAGAATTAGTCAAGCCTACTGCACCAAACTTTAACACATAGAATTCCCCGAATTTTGGCACCTATAGTCCAAATTTCAGCCTATTTGGTCAAAATTTACGGAAATGGCAGTGAAAAGAAATGTGATCATTTTTTCGGTGACCGGCTTTCACTATTGATTTAACAAATTTCACTTTTTTTGAAATTTCTCGGGAATGAGTCAAGCCTAGTGCACCAAACTTTAACACATAAAATTCCCCGAATTTTGGCACCTATAGTCCAAATTTCAGCCTATTTGGTCAACATTTGCGGAAATGGCAGTAAAAAGAAATGTGATCATTTTTTTTGAGACACCCTGTACTTTAGCTTGTTAATCAGGCCACGCTGACCAAACAGAAATACATTAAGCCTAGCTCGAGCTAATCATACCACAAGGGATCCGCTCGGTCTGGAATCTTTGGAAATTCATCGTTTCTTCTGTACAAATTATGCAAGAGTAATACACTGTACAACAAAAACTTGTCTACTCGATTGTACCTATGTTGCGAATCATACATTACTAGGGGATTTTCGAGGAGTACTGTTGTTTGGGTATGGGATTTTCAGAAATCGGTTCGGTATGGGTAGGTATTCGCAAAAATACCGGTATACCGGTATTTATTCGGTATTTGCTGAAAATGTTTTACAAATTCAAAACATTGAATTTCCCATTCATAAGGCCATGGATTTAGTCATTTCAAAGGTCAGAGGGTAGAAAATCGTTCAAAAGCAATGGGATTTACAGTTTTTAAGAATTTTTGAAAATACAGTATAGATCAAAAAAAATGTCCCATCGCTTTTTCGGCCTTCACTCAAACGTTTCGTTCTCAGTCATTTCTTTACCGATTTGGCTCAAATTTTCAGAAAAAATTAACAACATGGTTGGCTAAATATTCTGCAAGTTTGGTGCGAAAATTCCAACGGAAAAATTTTTTTTGAACGGAAAAGTGAAAATCATAGTGGTCTGTGTAAATTCAAATTTCCCGCGCAATTACGGCGCTATCGCTTAGATAGTTGCAGGAATGATCGGGCGGACATTTGGTCATAACATATTCAGACGGCAGCCCTCTGGCTTAAGGGGCACTAAAATTGGGGAATTTTAAAAACATGATCGAAAATCCCATAGTTAAGAAATCTGTACATTCTGGAATCAAAGTACTGAATCAGTCGTTAATCAACACAGATTGTAGCAGGAAGTTTGACAAATGAATGAACCTGATATTTAAACTCTGTTCCACATCATAGAAACCTTCTCCACAGTGTTTTTAGAAAATCGAAAATCTTCTGAATTGTAATTTCACCGTTTTACGAAGAAAAGTCACATTTTGTCATGTTTTTGAAATTCCCCAATTTTAGTGCCCCTTAAGCCAGAGGGCTGCCGTCTGAATATGTTATGACCAAATGTCCGCCCGATCATTCCTGCAACTATCTAAGCGATAGCGCCGTAATTGCGCGGGAAATTTAAATTTACACAGACCACTATGATTTTCACTTTTCCATTCAAAAAATTTTTTTCCGTTGGAATTTTCCCACCAAACTTGCAGAATATTTAGCCAACCATGTTGTTAATTTTTGCTGAAAATTTGAGCCAAATCGGTAAAGAAGTGACTGAGAACGAAACGTTTGAGTGAAGGCCGAAAAAGCGATGGGACATTTTTTTTGATCTATACTGTATTTTTTAGCTTTAATGAAGTGAAAATTGTTTCTATAAATAATTTTGGTTAAAAGAAATGCTTCCACTGTACCGTAGTTTTCAGGCCTGCTAGTGTACAGTATGGAGATCTGACGAGCAGTGACAAAATGCGGGGCTATTTTGTTGATTGTGAATCTACTGTACATCAAGTACATAGAGACTTCATTATTAAGGAGCAGTGCGAAGTTAAGCCAAAACTAGCACAACTCTTTCTAATGACAAAGCAAGTTTGTGACAGGGAGTTGGGTCAGAGAACTAAAAATCCTTCAAATTCATTCCACAAAAATGCAAAATTACAAAGAAAACAATGTGATCATAGGGAATTTTCGATAAAAAATGCACTAAGCTGGACAAAAAATACCGATTCCCAAATACCTGGGTATTCCCAAAATAATCGGTATACCGGGTATGGGTATATATTAAAATACCTGAAATCGGTAGGTATTTATTGGTTTGGTATTCCCAAAAATTCCCATTTTTCGGTATGGGTTCGGTATACCCAATCAACAGTATCGAGGAGTTACCCCCTACCAATCCTTCTCAGCCCCCGAGACAGTTTATGGGACTCTCCCCCGACCCAAAAATACAAGTACTATACTTTGGGAACCTATCGGAAGCCCTGAAAAGTTATCTCAAGTTATCTCAAGTTTTCCTGAAAATCAAGTGACTACCGTAAGACGCGGCCGTACAAGAAGTTGCCGAAAATTTTGTACTCGGACAGTACCGCCCACACCGCAATTACCGGTTTAGATTTACGCTTCTGCTTGTAGTTTTAGGTTCAGAATTACAATCAGGATTTTTGAAGCATTAGTTCATGCTATAGCTTAGCTTTAGACTTATGGTTAGGCTTAAGTTAAACAGATCAGCCGCCCTACCAAGGGAAAGGTCTTTGTGTATGATTCACCAAACGGCATCGTCGTCGCGTCAGATAACCATGCTACCGTATCTACTCAATAAGTTCGCGTCGAAAACCGAATTTGATTTTTAAAATCGAACGGGCTTCCGATAGAACCCCTCCGTATAGTAGTGGCTCCAGTACTAACAAACTAACTCATAAATCACTAATTTTTGGCTTAAAACCCGCTTGAAAAGCGTTTGGAAACCGAATTTGGCGTTTCCGCTGCTGAGATTTAAGAGGAATCGCTGTTTTTGGAAGCCCTTCTTATCGTTTTTTTGCTTGTTTTGAGCTCTAAAACGCTACTTAGCAGCTTAAAAAAGCGATTTTAGCCTCCTTACTGAGGAAAACGTGCTAAAAACGCATTTGCAGGCGTTTTCGATTGGATCATTGGTCTCTTATCTTTTTTCAGTTCTTCACCGGCACAGCGGCTCTTCTGTTCGGCCTAGACGCCTACATTTACAGAAAAGTTCTTCAAGAAAGCCAGCATCAAAGTCTGCCGACGATGGCAGAGTCTGCGGCAGCACCTGTCGGCGGATACCAATATGCCTGATTTTACCAGTTCATTAATTATAGCGTAACTATCCAATAATAAATCAGTGCCAGTAACTGACAAACAAGCAAGCCAGGAGAGGCCAATACCAAACTACACGTACTAGACAAGAGGAGAGCTCTGCGTTTGAACTGAACGTTTGTGTCATTGAAAACGGAGACCAAAAGTTGCTGACAAACGGCAGGTGAGGGTGGGCTGGAGTCGAACGACTGGTGCAAGTTGTCAACTGTGTCGTGCAGGTACTGTCGCACCACGTGCAACACTAGAACATCGTCCACGCACGACTCTTCTAGCGCCGCGAACAGACAGTCGAGTAGACTCCAGATGTCACTAGATAAGATTAGTACAGTTCCCGCCTGGGTCTGCCCCACTCGACACTAAAATTGCTAGAATCGCCCAGTTTGACCCCAACCCTAAAGTACAGGTGCAAGCACAAGCAGTGGCTCCAATGTTAGCAAGTAGGTTTAGAAACCACTATTTTTTAGCATAAAAAGGCCACTTAGGTATTTTGCAATGGCATTTCCTGGCGCTGTTATTCGAGAAGACAGAGGTGCTCAGCCCCTCGAGCATCAGTCTGAGAGTTTGGCCGCTTGGCCGGTTTCGGCTAAGAAAATTTCGGTCAAGTCTGATTTTTGCGTGGCCGCAGTCGTCCATCACTTCGCCGCTAACGGCCAAGTTTTAGCCGCTAGAGGGCAACAGTTGGCCGCACGCGGGCAACATGGTTAATTTCATTCTTTTCATCATGTTTTTTGTGGCATTATCTGTGAAAAGTTGTGCGTAACCCTTTGTAACCCACCGATTTTTTATAATGTCGAGAAATCAACCAGCTGGCCATGTCGAGAAAAGTTGTTGCATGTCGAGAAAACAATTCCGCATGTCGAGAGAAAAAAGTTTCTCGGCACGGTTCTCGCCATTTTTAGCTCTTGGGCATGTGTGCCAAAATTGGCGCAGCATTTGGCGTACATTTGGTGTGCTGTGCGCTGATTGGTCAGTGCGCCCGTGAGCAGTTTAAAAGGCAATCGACCGCCGTCGACTGCGTACGAATGCCTGCACTGTCTTCCACGTGTAACGGAGCACCGATTTTACTGATTGTAGTGCCATTCGGACCGAATCCAGAACTTTACTGCTCTGTTCTCAACTTACCGAAACCGGACAAGCCCGGACAAGTTGGTAAAAGAACGGACAAGCCCGGACAAGCCTGGACAAGTTGGTACAAAGACGGACAAGCCCGCCAAGTTCCTTGTTCAGCTTGAAACTAGTTTTAGGGTCATTTGGATGGAATCCAGAACTTTACTGTTTTGTTCTCCTATGCATTCTATCTTCTATCTAACCCCTCCCTAGAATTTGGGCTCAAACACTTCCCGCCGGCCCCAGAGCCCCAACCACCTGCCAGTTTCGGCTGATGACCTCTTACATGTATGATGACCAACATAGAAAAGTATCTCTGAAAACAAGTAAATAAGTCAAAAAACAAGCTAAGCCGTTCAGAAATTCTCTCCAAAATAACTTCAAGCGACAGCTTCCATTCCAGACAGCAGCCCGCAAAGGGCACAAAAATGGCCATTTTCAAACGTCAGCGGGACTGGGCGGCAGTCACCCGACCCATACATGTAGCTGGAGTTTTCGGCTGGGGGGGGAGGTTTCCAGATCCCAAATAGGGCTTCAGCACTATTTCCAAAGGGGAACAGCGACCTTTTTTGGTGTTCAAAAGTGGGTTTCAGCGACCTTTTTTTATCGCGGTAAAAATCCTGTCAAGAGTGCAAAAATGCCCTTTACAACCGTATTTATTGTTTTAAAACGTGCAGAAAATCCTATTTTAATTAAAAACGTGCAAAAAACTGTTTTGCTTTAAAACGCGCAAAAAAGCTGTATTTTATTCGACATAAAAATGCTAAAATGCATTTCTAGAACCCTATTTAGAAATTTTTGAAACCCTAATTAGGGCTCTGAAACCCTATTTTGGGCTTCAGAAACCCCAGTTAGGATTTCCAGAGTCCCAAATTGAGGTTCAGGAATTCTATTTTGAGGCTCAAGAAACCGTGTTTAGGCTCTCTGAAACCAAAATGAGAACAGGAACCCTATTTAGCTAGCTTCCAGAAACCCTAATTAGTGTTTCAGAGACCCAAATTAGGGTTCTGGAACCCTATTTACGGTTTCAGAAACCCAAATTAGGGTTCCGGAACCCTATTTTTGAGTTTCAGAAACACAAATTTGAATTCTGGAACCCTATTTATGACTTTTGAAATCACAAATTACGGTTTATAAGTCTTGAAACCCTGAATTCTAGCAGTTTTTAACCCAAAATAGGGTTTCAGAAACCCCCAAATCCTGCTCGGGGGTTTTTGCCGAGAAAAGTATTTGGGGGTTAACCCCAAACACCCCCAACTACGTACATGTGTGACCTGACCCACTTTATGAAGGTTGAAGGTTGCATAGATGCCATTTACACGTGGACAGCCGGCAGACAGAAGAAATACTGTATACAAGTGGAGCCACCCGCCTTACATGGGTGTGTTGTTCAGTTTGATATACAGCCAGCAAGCAACCATATGGGCGCCTAGAAGGACAGACGGAGGACAGCACCAACAAGTGAAGTGGCCAGATGAGAGGGACCGACGGTCTAAGTACGCAAGGCGTATTTGGTTTGATGTACTGCCGGCGTGGTGATTTACTGCTATTTCTAGTCTTCATGCCAGTTCCTTTTGGTAGCTAAAAACGAAAAGAACAAAATATTTCTAATCTAGTATCTTTCAAACCCAAATAATAACTGCCAACTTTCATCTATGCTTACTTAGTATGTAGTCTTGTCACCTGGCATGCACACTTTCTTTTGTCTCCTGTGTTCGGTTCTGTCTCCTAAAGGCACGTCTGTTTTTGCTGGAACTTCTTTTAGAGTGTGGGCCTGCTACTTTAGGAGCCGCTTTACGTGCTGAATCTCTCTATGTATTTTTTAGTGAGTGCGCGCGCACCGGAGGTACCTAAGTGTCTAGGCCTGCGTGGCATGCTGTGTTGTGTTAGTTGGCCGACCGTCTCTGTGTGCGTGTATTGATCTGTAGCAAGCAGACTGCGCCAGTGTGGTGCACTTTTTATCTAGGTAACTAGGTATACCTAGTATTACCTAGTTAATATTCGGGAAAAGTACCTAGATTTTCCTTACCTAGTTGCTGGTTACTCTATTTTACCTAGTTTTTACTTTACCTAGTTTTAAATCCACTTAACTAGGTACTTCTAGGTAGAATAAGTTTACCTAGTTTGATATTTTCAGTTTTACGTGGTTTTTTCAGTCGGCAAACCTTCAAATTTCCGGCTTTCCCACAATTACCCGAGTGGCCAAGAGAATGAATTTCTGACTTACTTATCAAAAATACAAATATTTACTTGAAATGTGTCCAAATTTCGTAAATTTTAACTCCAGTAACTTCATCATTGTTCTATTGAACCAAAAAAAATAATACTTTGACATGATTTTGAGCGTTTTTGGTTTACCTAGTATTACCTAGTTTTTCTGGGCTTTACCTAGTGTTACTTTACCTAGTTTCTTAGCTGAGAACTTTACCTAATATTACTTTACCTAGTTTTTTAGGTGACAAATTTACCTAGTATTACTTTACCTAGTTTCACATTTTTAAAAATGCCCCACACTGGACTGCGCCTGCCTGCCTGGCTGACACGGTGGGGTGTGGGGTTGGGCCTAGTTTCTTTCTAGACAATGGTGGGGGAACGGCCGAGGGCTCAGTGTTGTGGCAGA